>OX578152.1:123046672-123084172 GCA_951213105.1 Amaurobius ferox
CGGTCCCTGTGGATGTCTCCCCCACTGAGTTCCGGTCTAAATTGGGTGGCACTTCCTGGCCGTCCAAACAGTTACCTTACACCTTCTGGTAAGGTCGCGCCAGCGAGTGTGCCACGGTTACAATTTGCCACGGTCAGAATTTTCAAGGGTAGCGAACAGGCTGGTCGCCAAAGGCGGCTAGTCTATATAATAAAAGGCAATGTCTGTCTGTCTTATACACTATACGTTTCGCGACCGCGCGTCGGAGAGCTACGAAATTTGGCAATCGGAGACCCGGGGGGGGAGGGAAGGGGACACGTGAAAACCGATTTTTAAAATTTTAATTATTTTTTTATTTATTTAATGTTTTATGCGATTTCGACCGTTTTTTGCCCTTTTTTCTCCACGATCCAGACGTCGTAGAAAAAAACAAATTACACCATCGGAAAGAGCAGAGAATTTCGAGTAAAAATATATCAATTTCAAATCTGAATTTTGATTTCTAATATTTTTTAAAGATTTTAAAACAAAAGTCACTTTTTGCTCAAGAAAACGATTTTTGGTTTTTAAATTCTCGCATCGTGAAAAGTACTCATAATTTCGACTAATAATTTACATTTTTAGAAAGGCCAAACATCTGGCATTCTTACAAGTCCAATCTGGTCAAGAAATAACTAAAATTGGCCCCTGGATCGGAATTTTAAAGAAGTCATGATTTTAAAATTTATCGGCGGGCGAAAGAAGTTCCCATTTCCCATCACCGGTTTCCCCCCAAGCAGGCGTTTCAATGGCGCCGGTTTGTGTCTAGGTGGAGGTGACGTCACGGTTCTGAATATGCATAGCGATGGATGGGACAATAAAACACCGAATTAGAGTTTGTTTTCCGTTTCCCGTGCTTCCGGTTTTAAATGAGTTAAGAGCTTAGCATATGTATTGTAGAAATTATTATATCTATATTTTAAATGATGGAACGATATGGATTTTTAAATGGATATTTTAAATAGATATTTTAATTTGTGGATATTGTAAATGGATATTTTAATTTTATGGATATTTTAAATGATGGAACGATGGATATTTTAATTTTATGGGTATTTTAAATGATGGAACGATGGAATGAGGTTGATGGAATTAAGAGCTTAGCTTATGGTCATTTTAAATTGTAAATTAGAGCGCGGGAAGTTATGGATTTTTAAATGGATATTTTAAATAGATATTTTAATTTGTGGATATTGTAAATGGATATTTTAATTTTATGGATATTTTAAATGATGGAACGATGGATATTTTAATTTTATGGGTATTTTAAATGATGGAACGATGGAATGAGGTTGATGGAATTAAGAGCTTAGCTTATGGTCATTTTAAATTGTAAATTAGAGCGCGGGAAGTTATGGATTTTTAAATGGATATTTTAAATAGATATTTTAATTTGTGGATATTGTAAATGGATATTTTTGCTGATGATGGAATTAAGAGCTTAGCTTATGGTTGATGGAATTAAGAGCTTAGCTTATGGTCATTTTAAATTGTAAATTAGAGCGCGGGAAGTTATGGATTTTTAAATGGATATTTTAAATAGATATTTTAATTTGTGGATATTGTAAATGGATATTTTAATTTTATGGATATTTTAAATGATGGAACGATGGATATTTTAATTTTATGGGTATTTTAAATGATGGAACGATGGAATGAGGTTGATGGAATTAAGAGCTTAGCTTATGGTCATTTTAAATTGTAAATTAGAGCGCGGGAAGTTATGGATTTTTAAATGGATATTTTAAATAGATATTTTAATTTGTGGATATTGTAAATGGATATTTTAATTTTATGGATATTTTAAATGATGGAACGATGGATATTTTAATTTTATGGGTATTTTAAATGATGGAACGATGGAATGAGGTTGATGGAATTAAGAGCTTAGCTTATGGTCATTTTAAATTGTAAATTAGAGCGCGGGAAGTTAGCAGTAGGCCCGGGTTCGATTCCCGCCACTACCTAAACAGCCGCCGTGTTCAGGCGGAATACGATCACGTTAAACATGTGGGTCCGTAAGTCCTTCCGAGAGGTTGGTGGTAGGGGAAGGAGGGTACGGTCCCTGTGGATGCCTCCCCCACTGGGTTCCGGTCTAAATTGGGTGAATAAAAAGAAAGTTATGGAGATTGTCGCGGAGGACGCAGTAGCCCAGTGGTGAGCGCGCGGGAATTGCACTCGGTAGGCCCGGGTTCCATTCCCCCCACTGTCAAAACTGCTGCCGTGTTCACGCGGAGTACGATCACGTTAAACATGTGCGTTCGTAAGTCCTTCCGAGAGGTTTGTGGTAGGGGAAGGAGGGTACGGTCCCTATGGATGCCTTCCACACTGGGTTCCGGTCTAAATTGGGTAAATAAAAAGAAGGTTATGGAGTTTGTTGCGGAGGGCACGGTAGCCAAGTGGTTACGCGCAGGAACTGCACTTGGTAGGCCCGGGTTCGATTCCCGCCACTGCCGAAACTGCCGCCGTGTTCACGCGGAGTACGATCACGTTAAACATGTGGGACCGTAAGTAATTCCGAGAGGTTGGTGGTAGGGGAAGGAGGGTACGGTTCCTGTGGATGCCTCCCCCACTGAGTTCCGGTCTAAATTGGGTGGCACTTCCTGGCCGTCCAAACAGTTACCTTACACCTTTCTGGTAGTTCGCACCAACGAGTTTGCAACGATCAGAATTTGCCACGGTCAGAATTTTCAAGGGTAGCGAACAGGCTGGTCGCCAAAGGCGGCTAGTTAAGAATAAAAGTGTGAAGTACATCATGTTACTACAAAGAACATCCTTTTAAATTCATAAACACCATTATCCAAAATACCTACCCGCCACACCTTATTTTTTCATTTATTAAAACACATTTAATTTTAAATTCAACACCTTGCTACAATTACAGCAACATATTGACAGATCATTCTCAAACAATTTTAAATAATTTTCATCTCCATGTTTCACTTCCAACAGTTGAAATCATAGTATACAAAATTAACTGTAACCTGTTTTTGGGTTAAAATGCTTAGTCAGTATCACGTAATCTACACTGTTAAGCAGCACAAGGGTAAATAAATATATTTATATTATTATATATTCTTATACATTTTTATTACATTGTACTTACCTATAAATACTTAGCCACACGCTGGTATATTTGATTTTTATATTTGATTTTTATATTTGATTTTTATATTTGATTTCTTATATATCTGATCCAATTTATATTTGCTTCTACGTCGGGCCGTGTGCATTATTTATGTAATACAATTTACAGTAATGCACACAGAAATGTAGAATCCGCATTAACGAATTATGTATGGCTCTTGATAACGTACATGGTTTCGGAAATACTTTATACTTTATTCAATTTATTGAATTTAAAAAAAAAAATTTGGGGAGATAGAAAAGGCCTAGCTCATCGTGCAAAACAATGTTTCTATTTTGCAACTTTTCATCTTAAACACATTTCTTGCATTCACACCATGTATGTTTATGCAGTGAACAAGGGGATTAGTACCTTAAGTACCTGCATTACATATATGATTTATATAAAAAAACTTTCATCTTAATGTGTAGTTACAAAAAATGTATTCACCCATCTTTACCACATATAATTCTTATTCCATTCCTTAGCTTATATATGGAACAGGGAAAAAGGGGTACTTTATACCAATTTAGTACCTGTTTTATTTATAATGTTTACTTATTATGTTTTTTCAAAATATTCAACGGCTTGTCGTATTTTTGATGTCATTTTTATATTTCAGTCAATCTTCCTTTCACTTTTGCTATACAGAACATTTTCTATTAATGATCAATCTCAGGTATATATAATACAAGTAAAATAAAAATTCTTCTATTATATATATATATATATATATATATATATATATATATATATATATATATATATATATATATATATATATATATATATATATATATATACAGGGTGTCCCATAAATATTGACCTCGGTTTTTATTCCTTAAATATTGATCTTTGACATATATAATAAATTACAAAGTTACGTAAAAAAAGGTACAGAATTTTATGAAATCGATTAAAATTTTCAAGGGAATTAAAGTTTAAGAAATACAAAATTTAAATTTTTTTACGGCCCCTGTACAAAAACATTTCCAATGAGTAAAATGTGCCCCATACACTAATAAGGTGATGTATAAAACTTCAGTATTTTGTCGCCCCCACTGGGTTCCGGCCGTCGAAACTGATCCCATTGTCCCGGCCGTTCCTTACACTTTCGGGTAGGTCGGACGGTTTCCATCGAAAGAATGAAAGCTGGTCTTCCTTCTGAAAAAAAAAAAGTGTCAGATTTCTTTCCTTATTGTTTTTGTAAGTTTTCTATCTATTCATCTGTTTCTATTTGTTCTGTTATTACCTTATTTCTACTTCCTTACCTCTGTGATTTTTTGGGTTCGTTGTTTTCTACCAATCACGTTTACCCTACCCACTTTCATTTCTTTCACTGACAATTCCTCTTTTCCTATACCTGCAACCACGTTTACCACTTTTACTTTGCCGACTTGACTTGAGTAAGTGAGGTCGCGCCTCTTGTCGGTTCGAACGAAGAAGGCTGTAATCTGCTTTTGAAACTAGTAGACCCGTCTTTTGTATTGTTGTACTTACGATTTTTTTTTTTATTATTTATTTCACAGAATGATGAATTAATTTCTCTATTCTTTATTATATTTGTTGGTTCTTTGTCTGCATATCATGATGAAAATGGGACGCCGTCGATACTATTAAAAAAAATCTAGATTCCCAATCAGAAATTTGTGTAAATAGAATTGAGTAATAAGCAGCCGCACGTTTCGTATATTACTGGATTTCTTTCTTCAATTTGCAGGGAGTCGAACTGTTTGGGATAGGTTATGTCAAATACCTGTCTTTTTGAGGGGTCCTTTGTTTGGGATGGACGCTGTCCCAGTATCCCACCCGTAAGCAAAAGGTTAATATTCATTAAGATAGTAAGTTATTTTAGTCTGTTTATCATATAGTTAAGAGTTACTTGTTTACCTTTTAATTAAGAGTTACTTGTTTACCTTTTAATTAAGAGTTACTTGTTTACCTTTTAATTAAGAGTTACTTTTAACACAGAATTAAAATTATAAAATATATTAACATTGAAATAGTATAAATTTGCTAGTTTAATCAGAATTAAGTTTATTTACTTTTGCTTTAAGAGCCTATTAAGTATACTTTTCCAAAAATCACTGTAACAGTATTTTACCTTTTATTCATTGTATCCTCTTTGGTACTTTAGAGTTTATTCATTGTGTCTCGCCTTTTATTCCTTCCTCCTTTGTTTTTACTTCTATTATCTCATCGTCGGCAACCCCCTTCCCCTGCTTCAGCCACGTTTGCCGGTCTCGCACCCATCGTCGATCTGTATCTCCTCACGAGTGAAGGTTCGGCAGTCTTGTGTGTCCTGGCGAAGAAGGACTTTTAACCCTAATTTTCGCGTTATTCGCTGTTATTTTAGTTTTATTACTTTAACGGCAGTTTGAACTGTACGAAATGTACAGTTCACAAATATAACAAGTATTGCAAGTACAGTTTACAAGTATTTTTTTCGTGTATATGTATATGGTGTATAAGTATGGTGTTTCTTGCAGGTACGCCAATTCCGGTATCGATACAGAATCCGAAGCGCCGTCATTGGCAAAGAAGAAGCACAGGAGGTAGTTACATTTTTTTTTATTCTTATGTTTTTTTCAATTTTTTTTTCAAAAACGGAGTGTTTTCCTTTTAATTTTGGTGGAGCTGCTAAGCGTAAGAATCCTTCAATGTGTGATACTAGTGTGAAATTTTTTTATATTGATGAAATTTTTTATATTGATGAATTTTTATTGTGGTAAATGAGAAAATGTATATTATATTTAACGTGACAAACCTCGATTTCTAAGGACCTATAGCATGGCTGCCAATTAAGCAAGAGACTGAATTCTTTTTTATTCCCTCATACTATAGTATAAAACATTATTTTTGCGAAAATTTTCAAATTCCAGATTTTGATGCCAATATATGTTTTAAAACTTCCTGAGCATCTTCCTGATCACAGACTGTCATGAGTCTACATACAGTACATATACTAACATGCATATATGCACACACACTAACATTCATACATACATGCACACACACTAACACATACACACACACACACACATTAACATACACACATGCACACACACATTAACATACATACAAGGTAAGATCGTAAAGTTTGGAGACTGTTCTGATATCTCCAACCCTGATTAGAGGAGAGGGGAACTATTTTACCTTGGCGTAGAGGCACATGTGACGCAAGATGTGAAAAGGAAGAAGCAGGTGTTTTTCCAGACAATGCGTGTCAGTGAACTGTAGTCGTTCGCATTTGTCGAAAACGTAAATGGCGTTTGAAGAATAACGCGCGAATATCAAATTTTGCCAGAGCAGGTGCAATGTTTCTGCCGGCGATTTCCCCAAACGTTGGCAAAATTCATTTCCGTTTTCGACGAAGGCGAATGACTACAGTTCACTGATAAGCATTGTCAGGAAAACCCCTGCACTGCGAACCTGCTTCTTCCTTTTCACATCTCGCGTCACATGTGCCTCTACGCCACGGTAAAATAGTTCCCCTCTCCTCCAATCAGGGTTGTAGATATCAACACAGTCTCCGAACTTTTTGATCCTACCTTGTATACCAACATACATATACGGCAACATACATATACACACACATGTAAACATCACCTCAAAAACTTCCGGTTCGAGTTCAGGGATGCTTGAAACATGATCTTCCATCGAAAACTCGAATTTGAATTATGGATCCCGTCACATACATTATACTGTGTATGTGTCACAATACTTTCCCTATACATTATACTGTGTATGTAGGGAAAAGTAAAAATATTTTAAATGGGTGCGGTATAGGAGGTTTGGGAAAATAATTCTAAAATGATACTTTTTACAATGGTCTCTTTCCTTCAGTGGGGACGGACTTACATACAGTGTTGAATTGACGATTTCGCCACTTGCAGGTTGATCTATTTTGCCACCTAGTGTCACTCAACATGACATCTGAAATTGAATGTAAAAGGTAGGTAAATAGAAAAATATTGAAACTTCCTCAAAAATTTAAAAGGAACATAAAGTAATTCTTAACAATAAATAGTAATACATAATATTCGTTCAATCAGTTATAAAATTTGACAAATGTGTCATTGTCGAAAATTTGCCGCCGTAAGCTACAGTCTAGTCTTAGCCTATTGGTAAATCCGCCACTGCTTACATAGGCTATATCACTGAGCCGTTATGGATGGCTTATCCTGTGTGGTCTGGTGCGGGAGGCGCGTTATTATTTTTTAAACTTAAGATATATTTGATTTAGATTTTCAAAAATGGATAAAAAGAAGTGGAAAAAGTGCAATTTACAATGACACATTGTTATATTAAAACATTGATACATATTTCTACGAAAAACATTAAAATCTCAAAGTAGGAGGGAAGAGAGGGACACAACTCCTTGGTAAAGAAGAAATCTGATGTGGGCAGTACATGATTTTCCCCACAGACTCAAATTCGTTTTTTCTTTATTTCTTCAATAATTCATTAAATTGAGTTTAATGGTAGAAAATAACACGCATCATTATTTGAAACGACACTGAATGGGCACTTTCAATTCAATTTTTGTTTTTATTGGGTAACTGGACGTATTTGCAAAGGCGGAGTAGCAGAAACGCGAAAAAGCTAAAATATCTCGAGAACAGTATAAAACAAGCATTTAATGGATACATTTGAGTATACATAATCTTTTATTTTAGATTTTGACGATTTTTGTGGGCCATCCCGAATCGCACCCAAATCTAATCAGCATCAGGGCCACCTACAAGTGCCTTATACCTATACAATTTTATGAAATTCCGTCAGTCAGTTTTTGAGTTAGAGTGGATACCTATACATTGCGGGCATGCAGACACACATATACACACACGCGCTCATAATAGTTTTTTCGTGTTCTAGAGGTCCCAAAACGTGTCGATCCGTCGAACACGCGAGTTGCGATTTTCGACACGATTCCAATACTTTCCCTATGCATTACCATGCATCGTAGGGAAAGTAAATTAGAAATACTTATTTGGGACAAGACGAAGACGTAGAGAAACAGATAAGAATTTTGTGACGTTAGCGACACCTAGATATAATTCTCAAAGCACCATGGTATTTTCAAGGTTTTCATCCGTAGGATATTCATCTCCTTCTCTCATGATGGATGTATTGTAGTATAAATTAAACATGCGACTTATTCAGAGTATGCTGTAGCTATTTATATATCTAACTTTTTTTTTAGACGAAGCAGGTCCAGATCGCGGTCTCCGGATGGGGGTCCTGTGCTGTCTCACGATGTCAAGAAACATATCGAGTAAGTATCTTGTCAGCATACGACCACCCTTACCCAGTCTTTCTTTCCGGTATATAACGGGAACCTAGTTTCTATTTATGTGGCAGCATTTAGATTATTTCTATTTCTCGACTGATTATTTCCAGAATGAGATTTTGTGGCTTTATGTAGTCCAGATTGCTATATTTATATGCAGACATATATATATATATATACATATATATATGCATATATATACATACATATATATTTATATGCATATATATATATATATATACATACATAAAGATAAAAGGTAGGATCAAAAAGTTCGGAGACTGTGCTGATATCTCCAACTCTGATTGGAGGTGAGGGGAACTGTTTTACTGTGGCGTAGAGGCACATATGACGGTAGATGTGAAAAGGAAGAAGCAGGTCCGTAATGCAGGGTTTTTCCAGACAATGCATGTCAGTGAACTGTAGTCGTTCGCGTTCGTCGAAAACGGAAATGGCGTTTGAAGAACAACGTGCGAATATCAAATTCTACCAGCGTTTGGGGAAATCGGCGACAGAAACACCTGCTGCAGTAGGTTAAATATTTCTGTCGGCGAAGGTGTAAGGTAACTGGTTGGATGGCCAGGAGGAGTCACCCAATTTAGACCGGAACCCAGTGGGGGAGGCATCCACAGGGATCGCATCCTCCTTCCCCTATCACCAATCTCTCGGAAGGACTTACGGACCCACATGTTTAACGTGATCGTACTCCGTGTGAACACGGCGGCAATTTGGCAGCGGAGGGAATCGAACCCGGGCCTACCGAGTGCAATTCCCGCGCGCTAACCACTGGGTTACCGCGCCCCTGTGTGTGTGTGTGTGTGTGTGTGTGTGTGTGTGTGTGTGTGTGTGTGTGTGTGTGTGTGTGTGTGTGTGTGTGTGTGTTAAAGACCCAGACACACACGACCAACCCTAAGGCTTATGGCAGCTTAATGTGTGGCCAGAGTGTGTGTGTGTGTGTGAATGTATTTTTTCATCTGTTACACTATTCATGCACTTACACCATGCATGTTAATGCAGTGAACAAGGGGATTAGTGTCTTAAGTATCGGTATTACATGTATGATTTATAACAGTTTCAATAATAATCTAATCATTGGGTGTTGTTACAGGCTTATATTTACCAGACTTTGACATGAAATCAAATTTTCATTTGCTTACCTTATATATGAAACAGGGAAAGAGGATTATTTAATACCTATTTAGTGTCTGTCTTATTTATAATGGAATTTTTCTCAAGCCTTCCGGTGAGTCTATTTTAAATTCACATCTGCTCTTCAGGCCATTTTCATTTCATTTCACATATGCTCAGCAGACCATTTTCAATAATGATAGATCACTGGTATTTATAATACAAGTAAAATAAATTTCTTACAATATATATACATACAAGTAATAAAGACGAATTAAAATATAATTATTGTTTTAATATAATGGGTGGTTTCTGACATTCTCTTGAGTTTTTTCTGGTTGATATTTGAATACTTTTGTTTGTTATGGAAGCTTTACTATTTCTTTTCAATAATTCTGTTTTAATTCATCTTTATTATAAATTTCATCTTATTCATATGCTGCACTAGCGCAATAAGTAGATGTAATTTTAATTGAACCGTTTTTTAATACATTTGCATTGTTAAACTTACTAGTTTCATATGCTTTGTATTTTATATTTAAACTCTTTGATTATGTATATATATATATATATATATATATATATATATATTCATAGTAATTACTTCTATATATGTAAATATGGTAGGTAAAAGTTACATATATAATTATATATTTATATAGGGCAAATAGACCCCCCCCCCCACACCCACCCACCACCTTTAAAGTTTCATTCGCTCCAAAAAATCCTGAAAGAAACTACCTCCGCACCTCCGTCTCGAATTAGTTATAACGCACTGTCATATAGGTTTTGATTGGCCATTAAACGAGACTTGGCATGGTTGCATTACTGAAGCACATGTTCGAAGGATCCAATCCGTACGAGTCATATTGTACATTTTCTTCTATCAGAGTACGTGTCATTTTGTACGTATATGCAAGAAGTGTTTGTTCACACTGGCTTTTCACCCGATAGGTGGTAAGCTATTAATCTGCTCTAAATGACTTTTCGAGGCCTTGCGGAAACCCCGTTCCTCCAAACCTCAGGGGGAGGGGGATGAAAATTCAGATAGGTTACGAACTGTAGTCGATATTGTATATGTACAACGATTCAGCCTCCTAGGTCATCCGGGAGCTTCTGGAGTGTCTGGAAGGACGACGACGACACAGTTAAGCTAAGGCCTGTCTAATCTGTCGTTTCCTCCCATACAGGTATTGCTTGGTAGATCCTATCCATCTCACGGAAGAAGAGAGAAGGGACATCAAGTACACCAGGGTCGAGTAAGTATTATTTTGATGTGAGTAATGGTTGGGGTTTCTCTGGTTGGAAAAACGGAGCGTTACAAAAAAAGGGACTTACCCCCACCCCCCGAATCGAATAGATAAAAATCTCATGTGAGCAGCACATGACTTTCCCTGCAGACATATATTAACGTTCTCTTTATTTTAATTAAATTTATTTCACTTTTAATTCAATTTTCGTTCTCATTCGGTAATCGGACTTATTTTCAAAGGTGGCGTAGAGAAAATACGGAAAACTAAAATATCTCGAGAACGGCTAGTCCGAGTGTAATGGGGTTGGTCTTATTCTTTTCGTCGTTAAAAATTACGTATTAAACGAGCATTTAATGGATGTATTTGAGTATACCTAGTTCTTTAGTTTAGATTTTGACGATTTTTGCGGGCCATTTTGCAAAAAAAGGCAGGTTATTTTTTCCCGAATCATATCAAAATCTAATCAGCACCAGGGTAAACCACAAGTAACTCATCTACAGAATTTTGTGAAATTCGGTCCAGTAATTTTTCAGTTAGAGTGGATACAAGCTTTTGCGAGCCATTTAGCAAAAGAAGGCGGGTTCTTTTATTCCAAATCGTACCCAAAACTAATCAGCACCAGACTCGCTCACAAGTGACTTACCTACCAAATTTTGTGAAATTCGGTCCATTAGTTTTTTAGTTAGAGTGGATACAAAATCTGCACAGACACACAGACAGACAGACACACACACAGACGTCACGCTAAAAATGTTTTTTTCGTATTCTAGAGGTCTTGAACCGTGTAGATCCGTCGAAAACTCGAATTGCGATTATCGACATGATTCCAATACTTTCCCTATACATTATGCAGGGAATTGCATCTGTATTGCAGAGAAAGTAAAAATCTGATGTGGGCAGCACATGACTTTTCCTGCAGACTTATATCCACGTTCTCTTTATTTTAATTAAATTTATTTCACTTTTAATTCAATTTTCGTTCTCATTCGGTAACCGAACTTATTTTCAAAGGTGGCGTAGAGAAAATACGAAAAACTAAAATATATCGAGAACGTCTGGTCCTAACGTAATGGAGTTGGTCTTATTCTTTTCTTCGCTAAAAATTACGTATTAAACAAGCATTTAATGGATATATTTGAGCATATGTAGTTCTTTAGTTTAGATTTGGATGATTTTTGCGGGCCATTTTGCAAAAAAATGCAGGTTATTTTCTTCCGAATCATACCAAAATCTAATCAGCACCAGAGTGACCCACAAATGACTCATCTGCCGCATTTTGTGAAATTCGGTCCATCAGTTTTTTAGTTAGAGTGGATACAAGCTTTTGCGGGCCATTTCGCAAAAATAGGCGAGTTCTTTTATCCCGAATCGTACCCAAAACTAATCAGCACCAAACTCGCACACAAGTGACTTACCTACCAAATTTTATGAAATTCGGTCAATTAGTTGTTTAGTTAGAATGGATACAAAATCTGCACAGACACACAGGCACACACACAGACGTTACTCTAAAAATAGTTTTTTCGTATTCTAAAGGTCTCGAAACGTGTAGATCCGTCGAAAACTCGAGTTGCGATTTTAGACATGATTCCAATACTTTCCCTATACATTACCATGTATTGCAGGGAAAGTAAAAATCTGATGTGGGCAGCACATGACTTTCCCTGCAGACTTATATCCATGTTTTCTTTATTTTAATTACATTTATTTCCCTTTTAATTCAATTTTCGTTCTCATTCGGTAACCGGACTTATTTTCAAAGGTGGCGTAGAGAAAATACGAAAAACTAAAATATCTCGAGAACGGCTAGTCCTAATGTAATGGGGTTGGTCTTATTCTTTTCTTCGCTAAAAATTACGTATTAAATAAGCATTTAATAGATATATTTGAGTATACGTAGTTCTTTAGTTTAGATTTGGACGATTTTTGCGGGCCATTCTGCAAAAAAAGGCAGGTTATTTTTTTCTGAATCGTACCAAAATCTAATCAGCACCAGGGAGACCTATATGTGACTCATCTACCAAATTTTGTGAAATTCGGTCCATTAGTTTTTCAGCTACAGTGGATACAAGCTTTTGCGGGCCATTTCACAAAAAAGGCGGGTTCTTTTATTCCGAATCGTACCCAAAACTAATCAGCACCAGCCCCGCCCACAAGTGACTTACCTACAACATTTTGTGAAATTCGGTCCATTAGTTTTTTAGTTAGAGTGGATACAAAATCTGCACAGACAGACAGACAGACAGGCACACACACAGACGTCACGCTAAAAATGGTTTTTTCGTATTCTAGAGGTCTCGAAACGTGTAGATCCGTCGAAAACTCGAGTTGCGATTTTCGGCATGATTCCAATACTTTCCCTATACATTACCATGTATTGCAGGGAAAGTAACAATGAAAATAATTTTTCTTGTTTTATCGAAAATAGGGTCCAGATTATATGATATTTAAAAATGACTTCAATATTTTAATATTTTAAAAAAAATTTCAAAAATATTTTAAAAGCTAGCTTTCCGAGCGAGTGCATTTTCCCATTTTCCTAACTTCCACTCGAAATATAGAGCAAACTATAAAAGATAGATAAAATATAGTAAACGACAGAAGTGTGTACTAGAAAATTGAGTCTTACAATCTGTATTTATTATTAAAAAGAGCTCTTATAGTTTTTGAATAAACGTCCTGTCAAGTTGAAAAGTTTGAAAATTTTTCGTTTTTACTTTCCCTGCAATACATGGTAATGTATAGGGAAGGTATTGGAATCATGCCGAAAATCGCAACTCGAGTTTTCGACGGATCTACACGTTTCGAGACCTCTAGAATACGAAAAAGCCATTTTTAGCGTGACGTCTGTGTGTATGTCTGTGTGTCTGTGTGTCTGTCTGTCTGTGCAGATTTTGTATCCACTCTAACTAAAAAACTAATGGACCGAATTTCAGTAAATTTTGTAAGTCACTTGTGGGCGGGGCTGGTGCTGATTAGTTTTGGGTACTATTCGGAATAAAAGAACCCGCCTTTTTTTGCGAAATGGCCCGTAAAAGCTTGTATCCACTCTAGCTGAAAAACGAATGGACCGAATTTCACAAAATTCGGTAGATGAGTCACGTAAAAGTCACCCTGGTGCTGATTAGATTTTGGAACGATTCAGAAAAAAATAACCTGCCTTTTTTTGCAGAATGGCCCGCAAAAATTGCAAAATCTAAACTAAAAAGCTACGTATGCTCAAATATATCCATTAAATGCGTGTTTAATGCGTAATTTTTAACGAAGAAAAGAATAAAACCAACCCCATTACACTAGGACTAGCCGTTCTCGAGATATTTTAGCTTTTTCGTATTTTCTCTACGCCACCTTTCAAAAGAAGTCCGGTTATCGAATGAGAACGAAAATTGAATTAAAAGTGAATTAAAGGCAATAAAAATAAAAAGAACGTGAATATAAGTCTGCAGGGAAAGTCATTTGCTGCCCACATCAGATTTTTTGAGATTGTAATGCTTATATCTCAAAAACTAAAATAGATAGCTTTGAACAATAAGCAAGAATTTGTAGCTCTTTAAAAGCCCTATACAGGGTGTACCAAAAAGATTGAATCGCGCTTTAATTCTTCACCTGTTGGAGATAAGTGGGCCATGTAAATTGCAAAAATATTGAAAGTAAGATAGGAAATAAGACTACGTTAATGAAATAGTCCTCCCATTCATTTTCAAAAAGTTACACTTTTTAAATTTTTATACGTTCCCCTTAGACAAATTGGGTCAATCAGAAATGTTTTATTTTTAATGCAACAAGATCATTAAAAACCCTCATATCTGTATCTTTAAAATGGAGAGCGTTATATTTAATTGAAAATTGAACATTGTGAATGGGAACCCTACATCAAATTAGAAATGTAAATTTGTGACATATCACAAAAAAGATAAAACTGAATGATGATAATACATAGAATACCCAACCGCGTAGTGAATACCACTGCTTTATATGACCTCTGTCTGTGTAATGATTTATTTAGATGCATTTGTGATAAAAAAATTTGACACATAATAACGTATTTTTGATCTAAACAATTTCCATTGTCCATTTGTTTATGATCCCTATTTTAACTAATAAAACAGCCT
The DNA here is from genome assembly GCA_951213105.1 of Amaurobius ferox. Lineage (NCBI taxonomy): Eukaryota > Metazoa > Arthropoda > Arachnida > Araneae > Amaurobiidae > Amaurobius > Amaurobius ferox. The sequence continues at coordinate 123,061,604 of OX578152.1, forward strand.
TTCACATGGTACGAAAAATTGGCATAAGTCAGATTTTTCCCTTTATTATAATTCAGTTGATTTAAAGATACAGATATGCATTTTTTTTTAATGATCTTGTTGCATTAAAAATAAAAATTTTCTGATTGATCCAATTTGTCTAAGGGGGTCGTATAAAAATTCAAAAAGTGTAACCTTTTGAAAATGAATGGGAGGACTATTTCATTAACGTAGTCTTATTTCCTACCTTACTTTCAACATTTTTGCAATTTACATTGCCCACTTGTCTCCAACAGGTAAAGAATTAAAGCGCGTTTCAATCTTTTTGGGACACCCTGTATAAGTGTATATAATTGGATTTGGGACAGAGCGCTACATTTTTTTTTAAACCTAAAATTGTATCCGTCCGAAGGAGTTCATTTTTCCTTTTTCATATTTTCACTCGAAATATCTTCGAAACTATAAAAGATAAATATAAATAGTAAAGGGGAAATTTAGTTTCTAAATCTATATTTGTTATTAAAAAAAGCTATACTAGTTTTCGAGTGATCGTTTTGTCAAATTGAAGAAGTGCGTTTTACGTTTTTTAAGTTTGTAAATGCTTCATAAAAACTAAAGTTGTCGAAAATAGGTTCCAGATCATGAATATATAAAAATAATCTCAATAATTTAATATTTTGAACCTTTTTTTTTTCAATTTCTTTTAACTTTCACTTCTTATGAATATAGTATAGTAAACGATAAAAGATAGTTATAAATAGTAAAGGACAAAAGTGTGTGCTAGAAAATTTAGTATTAAAATCTATATTTATTATTAAAAGAAGTTAGTACATTTTTCGAGTCATCGTCTTATCAAGTTGAAGAAGATCGAAAATGTTCCATTTTTCAAGTTTTTATTGCTTGTATCTCAAAAAACTAAAAAAGTTAGCTTTGGATAATAAGCAAGAATTGGCAACTCTTTGAAAGCCCTACAAGTGTATATAATTGAATTTTGCATGGAGCTCAATATTTTAGGAAAAACGTCAAAAAAATTCTGTCCTACCGACCCATTTTTTTTTTCTTTTCCCCATGCTTTTACGCGATATATCTTAGAAACTATAAAAGATAAATATAAATAATAAACGACAAAAATGTGTATGATGAGAAAATTTAGTTTCTAAATCCATTTCACTTTTTAAAAAAAAAGCTCTTATAGTTTTCGAATAATCGTGTTGTCAAGTTAGAATAATATGAAATATTTTCCGGTTTTCAAATTTGTAATACATATATCTCAAAAAATAAAAGTACTATGAACAATAAGCAAGAATTTATAGCTCTTTGAAAATCCTGCGAGTGTATATGATTGGATTTTGGATAGAGTTATGTCTTTTCTTCTGATATTACAAAAGTTGAGTTGTACTTTACAAAATGTTATTCACACAAAACCATTTCGGCTCCATAGGACTAAATCCAACACTCATCCCCCCCCCCCCCACCCACCCACCAAATCTGTTTCTTTCCTTGCATAGTAAAAATGTTTTTATACGGGGTTTCGAAAATTCGATTTAGAGTTTTTGACGGATTTACACATTTTGAATATTCTAGCCTGCGAGATACTAGAGCAAGAACTCGATTATTCTAGTCCTTAAATGCGGTATGGTAATATTCTTTGCTCATAACTGGTATCGCAGGATTCCATGGCCCTGTCAATTGAACTATACATAATTAATAAATATTTTTAAAAATTAAATTGAATAAAAATGTAGAACATTTTATTTTAACTTTCTAAATACAAATATACGCTTCTAAATACAATAAGGTATAATTTGTATTTAGAAAACTTGTACTTCTAAATAGAATACTTTATAATTTATTTATTTATTTCTGTACTCCTAAATATAATATTATATCTGATACAAAATTATATTATTCTAAATACAATAATCTTTTGCTATATTTCAAAATACAATAATATATAATTAATTTATTTATATTTACACTACTATAGGGCTTCGCCCCCTGCTCGCTGCTCCTGTTAACACCCGTAACTTGTTCGCGAGTCGGGAGGCTTCGCCTCTTACTCTCTGACGCTCTCTAAGTCATGTTTAAAATTTACGATCTGCTTCAAGCCAAACTGAAGTTTTAATTCGAAAAAGGTTTTTTCAGCGTGTTCCCCTCCCATTTCTCTACAGATGTACCAAATTTCATATTTTTATATGCTATAGTTTTTGTGGTGCGAGATAGAGAAAATCGAGGGGCGCGCCCACACGGAAGAATTTCTTTTTCAATTCAGAAGCGCATAAAAAGTGAAATAACCCACAAACTACATCGAAAATTAAAAATAAGGCATCCATTCAACTATGTAGTGCATGCTTGCATTCGTGGTCCTGCTATTATTTTTAGTCTGTCCAGAACTCGAACTCTCAGCTCACATATTCTGTGTTTGACTTTAACATTAAGATTAAATATGTTTCAAACTAAATTTGTATATTTTTATATGCAATAGTTTTTGCGGTACAAGATAAAGAAGCTCGTCAAACAGCTTCGTCGGCTATTTTTTAATATAGATAGATAGATTTACCGCTTTTCTTTTTCCTTTTTGAATACTGTTAATTTTAGACACGTATTCTGCTAATGTTGGCTAACTAGAAGGATGTCCGTCATATGACAGAATTAAAAATTTGCAAAACATTACATCCTATTAGGCGTCTTTTTTATCAATTTGGCGACATTTGCTACTTCCCGTCAAATTCTTTGCCAAACTTTTTGTCAAACGTCACGCACTGATGAACAGAGAAATGGCTTTTTCTTATAGTAGATTATATTCTTTCCAAGCTATTGAATTTTCATCCATTTGGTGACATTTTCGTTAATTTTTGTGATATTTTGTTCGATTTTGAGACATTTTAAAAACTCGCCAATATTGTCGTCAAGTGGAACGGTTGGACTGACAGATAAATGCTTCCGAAACATCATTACATCATTATCCTCTCTCAAAACAGAATTAATTTTATTGATTTGGCGATATATTTATTTTCAAGTATTTTATTTCTTCAGGTCCGAGGCGAACGTGTACCGGATTCGCTGCTCACCTTCTGCCGGAAGACCAAAGTACAAGGTATCCAGAGTATCGTCTACAAGGTGAGTAACTGACAAGCAGCCAAAACTTTTTTTTAACGCCGATTCCAGTTCTTCCATAACAAAAAATTTGATGAGGGCAGCATACGACTTTCCCTGTAGACTCAAATTCGCGTTCTCTTTATTTCTTCAATAATTCATTAAATCGAGTTGAATGGCACAAAATAACACAATTACATAATTATTTAAAATGACACTGCATTGGCACTAATTCAGTTTTCGTTCTCATTGGGTAACTGGACTTATTACTTTCCTTATATACATAATGTATAAGGAAAGTATTGTCACGGGGTCGAAAATTCGAATTCGAGTTTTCGACGGGAGAGCACGTTTCAAGCATCCCTGATCACGAATCAAACATTTTTGAAGTGATGTCTGTGTGTGTGTGTGTGTGTGTGTGAAAGTATGTGTGTATGTGTGTGTGTGTGTCAGTGAGTCTGTGGAGACGATAACTGACGAACGAATGGACCGATTCGAACCAAATTTGGTACAAAAATCACAATCCGTAAACACTGGAAGCCTATTGTTTTTATACGCAATCGAATGTTCAGAACCCCCCTAAATTTTCGAATGAAATTTTGAAAAAATCGTCAAAAAATTAAAACCACTAATAAAGTTGCGCAAATAGACATTTCTTATGTAATTTTTCATTAGAAAACGATTGACATAAATTTTAGAACGCTAACGTGAACCGTTCTCGAGATATTGTACATTTTTAAAAAAAATTATCAAAAACTCATATAAAATAAAAAGAAAAATATTTCCTATTGAGAAACATGTTTACTTTTCATATGTAATACCATGCGATAAATTGAGTGACATCCTTCTCGTGGATCTAGCTCGTTCCATTCTTGAAAAAAGATACTTTGAATAATACTTTTGTATTTGAACGCCAATAGTCATTTATCTGCTTTAAGAAAAATTTATTTCTTAGTGCATAACGCTTGGCGAGATTTTGGCGACGAATTTGGCGGAATGTCGCCAACTTAGCGACTTTTTTGAAATGTTGCCAAATTAACGAAAATCTCGCCAAATGGATAAAAATGACGCTAAATCAATGAAAATGACGACTAATTGTCGAAAATTCAATATCTTGGAAAGAATATTAGTATCTACTACAAGAAAATCCTATTTTTTTACTGTAAAAGTAGTAAATTCATTACATTATATAAGGAAAGTCATGTGTTGCCCACATCAGATTTTTTTTATTGTAAAAGTAGTAAATTCATTGAATTATATAAGGAAAGTCATGTGCTGCCCACATCAGATTTTTTTCAAAGGTGGCGTAGCGAAAATGCGAAAAAAGTAAAATATGTCGAGAACGGCTAGTCCTAGTGTAATGGGGTGGGTCTTATTCTTTTCATCGTCTAAAATTACGTATAAAACAAGCATTTAATGGATATATTTGAGCATACGTAGTTTTTAGTTTAGATTTTGACGATTTTTGCGGGCCATTTCGCAAAAATAAAGGGTAAATTAAATTTTCCCGAATCGTACGATTAGCATCAGAACACCCTACAAGTGACTTATCTACTAAATTTTGTAAAATTTGGTCTATTATTTTTTCAGCTAAAGTGAATACAGGCAAATTTTGCGGGTCATTTTACAAAAAAAAAAAAAAAAAGCGGGTTCTTTTACCCCGAATCGTACCCAAAACTAATCAGCACCAGGGTCACCCACAAGTGACTTACCCAATTTTACGAAATTGGGTCCATTAGTTTTTGAGTTAGAGTGGATACATACATTGTACGGACACACACACACAGACGTAACGCTAAAAATAGTTTTTTCGTCTTCTAGAAGTCCCGAAAACTCGAGTGGCGATTTTCGGCCTGATTCCGATACTTTCCCTATACATTAGCATGTATTACAGGGAAAGTAAAAGGGAAAAAATCTTTATAAATCTGCATAGTTAAAGTAATTTGGGGGGCAACAAGCCACACTTGGGATAAAATCAGTTAAAATCGCCGTCGCGACCAAAGGTTTTCCTCGATTTTATGTTTTGTTGCTTCTGAGATATTTCTTCTTACTAGCTGTATACCCGTTTCTCGTGCGAAAAATGTAACGTAAAGAAATTTATATCCCAATTTGTGGCGAACTTTTAATATTTTGGAGTCTTTTTTTCTTTTTTTTAAATTTACATTATAATACGTTCTTTTGTGCTGTGACACGCAAATAGCGATTAAGTCATAAATATCCCATCAATAAACTGGTTTTTACTATTTCTGCAATACATGGTCATGTATAGGGAAAGTATTGATATCGTGTCGAAAATCGTAACTCGAGTTTTCGACGGATCTACACGTTTTGGGATCTCAGGAATTCGAAAAGAAATATTTTTAGCGTGACATCTGTGTGTGCGTGTGTCTGTCTGTACCTGATTATGCAATGTATGTACTCTAACTCAATTAATTGATCCAATTTCATAAAATTTTATAGAAAAATCATATGTGGGTGACCCTGGTGCTAATTAGATTTTGGTAAGATTCGGAAAAGAACAGCCTGCCCTTGTCACAAAATGGTCCTCAAGCATCGCCAAAATATAAAAAATAAAATACAACGTATGCTCAAATGTATCCATTAAATGCTTGTTTAATACGTCATTTTTGAGGAGGAAAGAATAAGAAAAACTCCATTACTCTAGGACTAACCGTTCTCGAGATATTTGAGATTTCTTTCATTTTTGTTACACCGCTTTTGGAGCAATGTCCAATTACCAAATAAAAACAAAAATCGAATTAAATATACAAATGTAGTGTTATTTTGCGCCATTAAACTCAATTTAATGAATTATTGAAGAAATAAAGAAATAATGAATATGAGTCTGCAGGGACAGTTATGTGCTGCTCACATCAGATTTTTTACGTTATCCAAGCAATATGGCAATGCTGTGTGCATAGGTTATGGCTTTTGGAAGTTAAACCCCAAATATGTCTCCTCCATGTCGATATTGCAACATGCTGATGACACTCACCTCTATTGATGTAAAATATAAGTTAATATAAAATGCTTTCGAGGTTTACGCAACTTCATTGATTTAACAGGAGCACAAAGCCATAAAATAAAAATCTGATGCGGACAGCACATGACTTTCTCTGCAGAATCAAATTTATTTTTTCTTTATTTCTTTAATAATTCATTAAATTGAGTTTAATGGTACAAAATAACGCGAAATTTGCGTTTTTAATTCAATTTCTGCTCTTATTTGGTAATTTGACATTTTTCCGAAAACGGCGTAACAAAAGTGCAAGAAATTTCAAATGTCTCGAGAACGGTTAGTCCTAAAGTAATGGAGTTGGTCTTATTTTTTTCCTCGTCAAAAATTACGTGTAAAACAAGCATTTAATAGATGCATTTGAGCATTTGTAGTCCTTTTTTTTCTATTTTTAGATTTTTGCGATTTTTGCCGGCCATTTCGTAAAAAAAGGCAGGTTGTTCTTTTCTGAATCTTACCCAAATTCCAATCAGCACCAGAGTATCTCACAAATAACTTATCTACCAAAGTTTGTGAAATTGGGTCAATTAGTATTTTAACTAGAGTGGATACATGAAATTTTTGCGGGCCGTTTAGCAAAAAGGCGGGTTCTGTTTTTCCGAATCGTACCAAAAACTAATCACACTCAAGTGACTTACCAAATTTTATGAAATTCGGTCCATTCGTTTTTGAGTTAGAGTGGATACATACGTATATTGCACAGACAGACACACACACAAACGTCACGCTAAATATAGTTTTTTCGTATTCTAGAGGTCTCGAAACGTGTCGATCCGTCGAAAACTCGAGTTGCGATTTTCTACATGATTCCAATACTTTCCCTATACATTACCATGTATTGCAGGGAAAGTAAAAATAATAAAACTACTTTTTTTTTCACGACAATTTGGGTGTCAAATTTCCACTTCTTTTCAGAATGACGTATGGTGCTTTCTTAATATGAAGTTTTTATTCCTTGTATCTTTACCCCCGTGTTCTGTACAGAGCCATAGACAGGTAGGAGTCAGAGGGAGCTAGCCCCCCAAGAGAAAACTCCCCCCCCCCCTGATAAAAATATTAAATTTTTAGTAGTGATAAGAAATTTCATGTAAAATGTCATTCAAATTTTGCATAAAAAAATTTCTTTGAAATTTGTTTTTATAAATGACTTCGTTTTATAAATTTGTTAATTTAGCTGAATGTGTGATTATATTGATGATCCATTTGTTTATATATTTAATTTAAAAATATTTAAAAATGAGACAATATTTAGGATACTTTTGTATTATTTCGGGGTTCACCGTTATACATTATAGAGTCCAAATCAACTGATAAGTAACTGATGGTAAAAGTTAATATTAAGCATTCACTTTCAGAATGTTTCTACACATTATTAACAGTTTTGTGACTCGCCAATGCTTACATTGAAATCAATTGCAATTATTTGCTGTATAGTTGCTATATGGGTATTAATAATCAGGTCTTTGTTTGCAATTATTTGTTACTAATTTATATGAATTGAAATATGTAATAGTAACTATTATGGTTTATGAATGCTAATGATTCATTGTGCTTTGGGTGAGCCCCTCCTTTAAGACTCTTCACCCTCCCCCCCCCCCCCTTGACTTTCCCTCCAGCTCCTCTTCAATGTCGTCTCTGGCTACTACTCTGGTTCTGTATAGTATATACCAGCTGTATCTACGTAGAGCTCTAGTGTCTTTTAATGCTGAGCATCTGTTGGTAACTTACTCCCCAATCTCCGGAGTGAGTCTCCATTCTGCGTTTTAAAGCATTAATTTTCCATAGTATTGAGTTCTGTTTGTGTCTCACAATCGTTATCAGAACGAAGGCATGACTCTTGCACACCAAATATCCTCAGAGGCAGATGCGGATTCATTAGTACACAGCCCTCTAATCAAACATAAACCATATACTTATTCGAATTAAATTAATTTCAGATCAAATAATACGGGATTTCATTACTGAGCAAAAGCATGATGAAAACAAAATATCTGATGTGGGCAGCACACGACTTTCCCTGCAGACTTATATTCACGTTCTCTTTATCTCTTCAATAATTCATTACATTGAGTTGAATGGCACGAAATAACACAACATAATTATTTGAAATGACACTAAATTGGCCCTTTTAATTCAATTTTCGTTCTCATTTGTTAACTGGGCTTATTTTCAAAGGTGGCGTAGAGAAAATGTGAAAAAACTAAAATATCTCGAGAACGGTTAAGCCTAGTGTAATGGGGTGGGTCTTATTCCTTTTAGCGTTAAAAATTACGTATATAATAAGCATTTAATGAATATATTTGAGCATACGTAGTTTCTATTTCATATTTTGACATTTTCGAATCGTACTAAAATCTAATCAGTTCTAGGGTCATCCACAAGTGACTTATCTACCCAATTTTGTAAAATTGGATCTATTAGTTTTTCAGCTAGAGTGAATACAGGCCATTTTCGCCGGCCATTTCGCATAAAAATGTGGGTTCTTTTGTCCCAAAAGTAACCCAAAAGTAATCAGCACCAGGGTCACCATAAGTGCCTTATTTACCAAATTTTATGAAATTGAGTCTATTAGTTGAGTTAGAGTGGATACATATATTGCATAGACACACGGACACAAACAGACAGACACACACACACACACAGACGTCGCGCTAAAAATAGTTTTTTCGCATTCTAGAGGTCCCAAAACGTGTAGATCCGTCGAAAACTCGAGTTGCGATTTTCGGCATGATTCCAATACTTTCCCTATACATTACCCTGTATTGCAGGGAAAGTAAAAAGCTGATGTGAGCAGCACTTGACTTTCCCTGCAGACTTATATCCACGTTCTCTTTATTTTAATTAAATTTTATTCACTTTTAATTCAATATTCGTTCTCATTTGGTAACTGGACTTATTTTCAAAGGTGGCATAGAGAAAGTACGAAAAACTGAAATATCTCGAGAACGGCTAGTCCTAGTACAATAGGATGGGTCCTATTCTTCTCTTCGTTGAAAATTACGTATAAAACAAGCATTTAATGGATATATTTAAGCATGGGTAGTCTTTACTTTAGATTCTTACGATTTTTGCGGGCCATTTCGCAAAAGAATTCAGGTTATTTTTTTCCGAATCGTACCAAAATCTAATCAGCACCAGGGTGGCCCACAAGCGACTTATCTACTGAATTTTGTAAAATTCGGTCCATTAGTTTTTCAGTTAGACTGGATACAGGCAATTTTTGCGAGCCATTTCGCAAAAAAGGTGGGTTCCTTTATCCCGAATCGTACCCAAAACGAATTAGCACCAGATTCGTCCACGAGTGACTTACCTACCAAATTTTATGAAATTCGGTCAGTTAGTTTTTTAGTTAGAGTGGATACAAAATCTGCATAGACAGACACGCACAGAGATACGCACACAGACGTCACGCTAAAAATGGTTTTTTCGTATTCTAGAGGTCTCGAAACGTGTAGATCCGTCAAAAACTCGAGTTGCGATTTTCGGTATGATTCCAATACTTTCCCTATATATTACCATGTATTGCAGGGAATGTAAAAATATGATGTGGGCAGTGTGCCGATTATTAATTTTGTTGATTAAAATTAATATTGTCAAAAATGCATTTTACATTAAATGAATTATTTATTAGTATATTAATTATACATGTAATCTGTTCTAAAACTTACTGCTGTGTACATTGCGTTGGTGGCCGCAAAACCCACCTATTACTGTGCTTAACGGGATACTAAGTTAACAAACTAGAAATTAAGGTTAATAGTAAAGGAACAAACATTTTATTTATCACATACTCAATTTACACTCTTTAGTTTACAAATTAAATAAATATCACAATAGTGGAATACATCTCAATGGTAGTTCGGGGGGTGTAATGCCAGATGAATTGATATTTGGTTGGTGCACGTGGTGGGATGCATTAATTAGCTTTTCCTCAAAAACACAAATTTAGACAAAGAGGTTATCCTCATATAGTTTTAATGGTACGGTACCTGATCTTCTTTCATATAACTTGGGTAACACCGATGCTTTGTCACACTTTACACTTGCAATACCAGATGAACATGAGCTCTCCTTCGAATTCCGATATCAGAGACGCACACACCACTCTTAACTCTGCTACCGTCGCTTCTTCTTGACTAGTCTCACTCCAACAGCCTGCCTTGACCAATTCTGACTCTCACTTCGAGCAACTCTCACTTATATCCCTTTTTCGGTCGGCGGTCCACGTGCTGAAATCTAGAGCTGAGGGCTAATCCGTAGACATGGCGTCGCCGTCTCGGTTTGCCGCCAAACGGCTTAACGTGGTATGTAAACATGGGCGTGGTATGTAAGATATGGGGCCACCTGTATATTATCGCCCATCTGCTTAGCGTGGGGATAATCCGCCCGCATTCCTGGTTCCATTATTTTTTAATCCTTCCAAATATTTATTACTTTACATTTCTGGCATTACATTCTCACCCCCCCGCGAAAAAAAAAGTCCAAAAGTTACTCTCCCACAGTTTCACCCCAGTGGTAAGAAATTAAGTTCACAATGGTTCCTCGCAAACACATAAGTTCATCCATCGTGAGAAAGGCTGAGTTCCACTTTTTAGCCTCGTACAACTCATAGCTTTGATAGTTCTCTGTCAAGTTAGTCCATTATTCATAATTGACATAATGTACCATAAATTACATGAGGATTACCAACATTCACATTATTATTAAATTGTAAATTTTGATATATATTATTTGCAATGCATAATTTTCATTTCTCCTTTTACATAATTATTTACATACGACATATCATTACATAACAGCATTCATTACTTTATTATTATTATACATTTTCTTGTTATCATTTCATTTTGTAACATATTGTAGTAGTGCAACTATCAACTTCCGATTCTTGGTTACGGTTGAATTCCATACCACCATATTATTTATAAATTACTTTGTTATTTCACTTTTTTTTTTTTTTTTTTTTTTTTAACTTGCCATATATGTAATGTCAGAAATACATAACATACTTTTTGAAATATACTTATATCCACAATTTAAAACATAAAAACATATACATATACACTCAATTATCACTTTCTATTTATGACATTAATTACAAACTTTTTACATATTTTTCATATTCTTTGTTTTATGAAATTACTATTTACAACAATTCGAGGGCGAAAATTATACCCTCTGGCATTATAACAAACCTCATCATCATTTCTATTATTTTCACAGTTTAATTGCTTTTCTTTAGTGACCTTCCCTTCCTTAATCTGACTTTGATCATTATTTCTAATCACTTTCTCATTTTGATTTTTTTCTTTGTCCTGTGTGTGTGTGTGGTTTGATTCGCTTTCGTCACTATCTTTCAAATATTGTTTTCGCTCCGCTGCCATGTATAGTTTATTTATGTGCACTTTATAAGTTTTATTTTCATCACTTTTAAGACATATTATAACATTATTATTTCGGACTAATTTCGTAATTCTAAATGGTCCATCATATCGATCCTCTAATACCCTTGGTTTTAGGAACTTTTTTAGGTACACTGTCGCTCCTATAAATATATCGTTTTTTCTCACTATTTTATATTTCTTTATTTGTTTGTCATTTATCAGCTTTTGTTGTTCCGATGCGTCTTTCACGACTTTATCTATATTTTTTAAATGCTGTGCCACATAATTTTTATAATTATTTACATCACTATACATTATATCTATTTCTTCCTTACTTGGTATGTTTGTTTGTTTAATATTTTCAAATGGCAATGATAAATCTCTAAGATAGAACAGGAATGAAGGCTCAAATCCTGTATTACTGTTAATAGTGTTATTCACATAAAACTTAAACCATTTTAAAGATTCATCCCATTCAAACGTAGTCTTTGACAAACACATTATACATTGTTTCATGTCTCTGTGTATTCTTTCACAACGACCTAAAGAACTTGGGAAATAAACCGAACTGTATCGCCTTTCAATATTTAATGCATTTGTAAAATCTATGTATTCTTTACTTTTAAAAATTTGAGCATTATCGCTTTGAATAATAATTGGAACTCCATAAGTTGTCACGAAGTTTGTTAGCTTATTCACTATTGTTTTAGCAGTAATGTCTCTGACTGCATAGGCCTCAAAGTATCGTGAAAACATGTCTACAATTGTAATTACAAAATTATTTCCTCCATTACTGCGCGGTAGTTTTCCTACGCAATCCAGTTGTAAATATATTCCTGGTTTTAATATTTCTGGCATAGCCTGAAGTCTGGCTGGTGGTATATTTTTGTGTTTTACTAATAAGCATTGATTACAAGACTTACAAAAATTTTCCACGTCTTGGAAAGCCCCTATCCAAAAATATTTTCTTGAAAGTAATTGGTATGTCTTTTTTACTCCGAAATGAGGGAAATGTGCTATCTCTATTATCTTTCCCTTTAGCGAGTGCGGTATTACAATCTTATTCTCATTTATTTTCCTATACGTTTGTCTTTTATTTTCCTTCTTTACCATTAACAGTTTATTTTGGCTATCAATATAGTATACCTTGTTATTGTGATATCTTTTTCTTCCTTTTTGTAATTCCTCTCTAATTTTACTTAATTTTTTATCTACCATTTGTTGCTCTAATATTTTCTCCACATTTATCTCATCATTTTTAATTAAAGTATTTACACATTTGATTTGGTTATCATTGTCAAATACATATCTCGAGCAATAATCACTTGCGTTATTTTCACCTTTTTGATATTTGAATTTAAAATCATACTGACTTATGTCAATTAGCCACCTCGATATGATATTTGGCATTTTATCTAATTTTATGTGGTACATAAGGGATTTTGCGTCACTCAGCAAGGTGAAACTCCTTCCGAACAGATATTCTCTGAAGTGTTGTAAGGATGCGTGTATAGCTAGCAATTCTAGCTTTATTGCAGGATAACGCTTCTCTGCCGGGTTCACAGGTCTTGAATAAAATTCGATAACATGATCGACTCCATTTACCCTTTGCATCAAAATACTACTAATTCCCTTACCTGAGCCATCCGTAGTTAAGACAAACGGGTTTACTTCATCAGGCTGTCTTACAACTGGTTCTTTAAAAATTGCATTTTTTAATTTTTCAAAAGCTTTTCTACATTCATTATTCCACTCGAACCTAACATTCTTTTTTGTCAAATTTACCAACGGTTCTGCAATTTGTGCATAATTTTTTATCAGACCTCTAAAGTAGTTTGTTGTCCCAAGAAAGCTTTTTACTTGTTTAACCGTTTGGGGTTGTTTGAAATTTTGCACTTTTGCACAGTTTTTTACTGATGGGCTTATACCATTCGCATTTACTTTATATCCTAAAAATTCAATTTGCGATTTGCATATCTGTAACTTCGCCGGGTCGAGTGTTAAATTATTTTCTTTCAATCTTTGGAAAACAATTTTGATTTTCTCTAACATTTCGTCGTTATTTTGTGCGCATATGACTAAGTCATCTAAGTAAAAGTATATTTTTAACTCTGATAGATCTCCTAACACTTTGTTCATTAAAAGTTGAAAATATGCTCCTGAGTTTTTAAGACCAAACGGAATTCTTTTAGGATTAAAATTTCCCATAAAAGTTGTGAACGTTAAGGCCTTTCTATCTTGTTTTCTTAGTTCGATCTGAAAAAACGCCGCCTTCAAATCCATAACTGTATAAATTTTACTACCAGCGATATTTTGTAATATATCCTTCACCTTTGGTAAGTTTATTGGCAAAAGTGGTAAATACGCGTTTATGGCCCTATAATCAATAGCAAGTCTATATTTAGGTTCTTCATTTGGTTTACTTGGTTTCTTTACAAGAATAATGGGACTAGCGTACGTGCTTTGTGAACTTTCAATAATGTCATTTTCCAATAATTCCCTAATTTCTTTTTGCGCAATTTCTCGTACTGCTCTCGGAATTGGGTATGGTCGACTCTGAATAGGATAATTGTGCATAAGTTCGATTTTCGGTACTATTGCTGACGTTTTACCTAGTGTAGCATATGACTTTGAAAAAACCTCTGTATTGGTCATCATTAATTCAATAACTTTATTTCTATCTTCCTTATTTAAGTGCTGTACTTGAAAATCGTCTGGAGATATTTCTTTCTTTCTTAATTCCCGAATTTGTTGATAATCTTTTTTATTTAAATTTTGAATATTATTAATTTCCAACGTGGGTTTACTGCTTTTATTTTTTGTATCAACAATTTCGATTTGTTCTGTTATTATACCCACGTTCATATTTTTATTAAGTGTAATTTGGCAATTTTTTTCATTGTATAACAACATTCGAATCTTATTTTTATTTTCTATACTTTGGATAGCTTCATCCGTGATTAATGTTCTTGCCATTTTTATTGGAGAAAATAAAACATCCTGTCCCTCATTTAATTCCTGTGACAAAATCAATTGGACTATTTCTGACTCCCCTGGCTTTAATGTTATTTTTCTTTTCAATCTAGCGAAAATCTGCTTTTCCTCTTTCTTTCTAACATTCTTATTCTTATTATTTTCATTAGAACTTGGTAACAATTTTTCATCATTTACATTAATGCGAGTGCTACAATTTTGCATATTAGAGTTTTTTCTATCGTTATCGCTTTCATTATCCTCGCTTATTCTACCTTCATTCTCATTATTGAATTCATTACAACAATTATTTATTTCCTCATATTCGTCGTCATCATTATCATCGCTTATTCTATCTTCATTCTCATTATTGGATTCATTGTAACAACTATTTATTTCCTCATATTCGTCGTCATCAGTATTATAATTTTCATAATTACTATTATATCTATTTTCATCGCGAATTCCCTGGCTTTGTGGTTTTTGCTTTGAATTCTGAATTGGGTTTGTATTTTCACTTTTATACAATTTAATCGCAGTATTCCCAAATTGTACTTCGTTATCTTTTGTATTTAAAATTGCTTTATGTGAGGATAAAAAGTCGTAGCCTAAAAGCATTTTATATTGCCCCTGAAAGTTCTGTTTTGTCACGAAAAAATAATTTTTGCATGCCTTTTCCCCAATTCTAAATGAAAATTGAATGCAATTTAAAAATTCTATATTTTCTTTAGTAAACGTCTGAAGTATTACTCTTCTGGTTATGTATTTTATTTTTGCATTTCTATTCTGTTTTAGTTTTTGAAATGTTTCCAAATCTATAATACTAACTTGAGCCCCACTATCAATTACACTTATTATTTTTATTCCTTTGCAATCTATTTCTACCATCGGTAATTGTGGGCTAGATACGTTTTCACATTCGCTTGAAAGGATACTTTTGGTATCATATTTTGCTTTATCATTATTTTCATAATATTGTCCTCTCTTCAAATTTGTATAGTTTTGCCAGTCATCTCCATTTTTGTTATTTCTATATGTTTGTGAACCGAATTTATTTATTTCTCTGGAATTTGTACGATTCATTCCTTGGTCCCAAATTCCAGCTCTTAGTTTAAATTACTATTATTATTGTTTCTCTCATATGTGTTTGATCTTATATTTCTTCCGTTGCGCCCCCTAAAATTTCCTCTTATACTTTGCCTCTCTCTATTTTCTACGTTGGTTTCTAATTGATCATAATAATTTCTTTGATCATTATTATTTCCTTGATATTCCCTATTACTTCTATTATATCCTCCTCGATCATAATTTCTGAGATTTTCGTTTCTGTTTCCTCTGATATAATTTGTTTGCTCCAACCCATATTGCTGATAATTCATTCGTTTGGGATTCCTTGCAAATGCAGTATTACACTCATTGTACCAGCAATCTGGGAAATAATGTCCATTTTTTCCGCACCCTATGCAAAAAACAGCTCGTTCCATGGATTGATTTGGTATATTTTGCAATTTTAATTTATTAATTTCTAAAGTCAAATCTTGAACCTGTGTTGTAAGTAACATTTCTTTCAGTTCGTTATGTGATTCTTCTGGAGTCCTATCATTAAGAATTATTTCAAACAGTTCGGCATCTTTTATGGCATCTTCAAACCGCTGCGGATCTTTTTTCTTCACTTCAATTGCCAAATCAGGGCGTAATGCACTAATGAATTTTCCCAACATTATTTTATTGGTTATTTTCTCTACCTCTCCATCTGTTGTATCCTTAAGGTTCAAAAATTTACGCGCTGCGTTTTTTATTTTTAGCACAAGCTCGTCCACTGACATATCAGACGTTTGTTTTATTTTATTGAATGCGTCCTGTTCTTGCGTTATCGTTATTCTGTTTGAAAATTTATTTATTAATAATATTTTTATTTTATCAAACTCCTTTTCGTTTTGTAATTCAGGGTTTTGAATTAAAAACTGCATAGCCTTATCTTTTAATCTGGTTTTAATGATAGCCACTTTATGCTCTTCCTTCCAACTTGCTAACTCCGCTAATTCATCAAATTGTTTTATAAAGAAATTTATATCTTCCTCCTTACTCCCACTAAATAATGGCAGGATCTGCATTACTGGAATATCCATATTTTTAGTATTTCTATCCAATTTACTATAATTTTTATTTGATATTTTTGATTCTTCTTTCAAACTTGAACTCCTTGTTATAATTGAACTTTTCACCACTTTTTTAACTGGTCCCATTCCTATATCCCATTTTTCTAATTATACCTTCGATCTCCTTAAGAAGAACCATTTTTTCCATTTCATTGATACAACTTTACATAATCATACATATAACATAAGGAGAAATGAGAATTGTGCACAATATTTTCACACCCATCTGTGTCGCCACCAGTTGTCCAACCTTATCAATATTTATTTATTTTTTTTTTTTTTTTATTATTATTATTCCTTTTATTTTTATTAATTTCATAAATCCTTATTTTATTCCCGTTACTGCTAAAGTCACGAGCACCAAATGTGCCGATTATTAATTTTGTTGATTAAAATTAATATTGTCAAAAATGCATTTTACATTAAATGAATTATTTATTAGTATATTAATTATACATGTAATCTGTTCTAAAACTTACTGCTGTGTACATTGCGTTGGTGGCCGCAAAACCCACCTATTACTGTGCTTAACGGGATACTAAGTTAACAAACTAGAAATTAAGGTTAATAGTAAAGGAACAAACATTTTATTTATCACATACTCAATTTACACTCTTTAGTTTACAAATTAAATAAATATCACAATAGTGGAATACATCTCAATGGTAGTTCGGGGGGTGTAATGCCAGATGAATTGATATTTGGTTGGAGCACGTGGTGGGATGCATTAATTAGCTTTTCCTCAAAAACACAAATTTAGACAAAGAGGTTATCCTCATATAGTTTTAATGGTACGGTACCTGATCTTCTTTCATATAACTTGGGTAACACCGATGCTTTGTCACACTTTACACTTGCAATACCAGATGAACATGAGCTCTCCTTCGAATTCCGATATCAGAGACGCACACACCACTCTTAACTCTGCTACCGT
Source organism: Amaurobius ferox (assembly GCA_951213105.1). Classification (NCBI taxonomy): domain Eukaryota; kingdom Metazoa; phylum Arthropoda; class Arachnida; order Araneae; family Amaurobiidae; genus Amaurobius; species Amaurobius ferox. The sequence goes on from OX578152.1 coordinate 123,079,145, forward strand.
CGCTTCTTCTTGACTAGTCTCACTCCAACAGCCTGCCTTGACCAATTCTGACTCTCACTTCGAGCAACTCTCACTTATATCCCTTTTTCGGTCGGCGGTCCACGTGCTGAAATCTAGAGCTGAGGGCTAATCCGTAGACATGGCGTCGCCGTCTCGGTTTGCCGCCAAACGGCTTAACGTGGTATGTAAACATGGGCGTGGTATGTAAGATATGGGGCCACCTGTATATTATCGCCCATCTGCTTAGCGTGGGGATAATCCGCCCGCATTCCTGGTTCCATTATTTTTTAATCCTTCCAAATATTTATTACTTTACATTTCTGGCATTACAGGCAGCACATAACTTTCCCTGCAGACTTATATTAACGTTCTCTATATTTTAATTAAATTTATTTCACTTTTAATTCAATTTTCGTTCTCATTCGGTAACCGGACTTATTTTCAAAGGTGGCGTAGAGAAAATATGAAAAACTAAAATATCTCAAGAACGGCTAGTCCTAGGTGTTATGGAGTTAGTCTTATTCTTTTCGTCGTTGAAAATTACGTATTAAACGAGCATGTAATGGATATATTTGAGTATACCTAGTTCTTTAGTTTACATTTTTGACGATTTTTGCGGGCCATTTTTGCAAAAATAGGCAGGTTATTTTTTTCCGAATCGTACCAAACTCTAATCAGCACCAGGGTAACCCACAAGTGACTCATCTACCGAATTTTGTGAAATTCGGTCCATTAGTTTTTTTAGTTAGAGTGGATACAAAATCTGCACAGACAGACAGACACACAAACAGACACACACACATACGTCACTCTAAAAATAGTTCTTTCGTATTCCAGAGGTCTCGAAACGTGTAGATCCGTCGAAAACTCGAGTTGCGATTTTCGACATGATTCCAATACTTTCCCTATACATTACCATGTATTGCAGGGAAAGTAAATATGTGTGCTGAGGACCGACCACACGGTAGAATAGAAACTTATATGTGAAATACAGTATCCTCCTCTGGAATCAAGAGCGTACGCTCAGGGTACAAATCCAATCGACAAAAAATTGTGATAGTCCAAATTTTTTTTTTGGGATAAGTAACACGTTTATGGACGAGCACAGCGTAAACAGAAACACTATACAGCAAATTCGTCGACAACTATATCACAAGATCAATAAACTGCCAGGTACAGTGAAACAGCCATTAAATGCCACACATTTCACAAAACAGCTGATACTATTCTCAAAACATTGAGGTATCTCACCCCTCGATGTAGCTCGTATTCCTTCACATGCTCTCCAACGGAGCCATGACTGCTTTTAGAGATTCTCGGTAAGAACTTCCAAAAGGGGCTGATATTCCCAAGAATATTCATTATTTCGGGTAAGTTCTAGAATCTTCGAAAAGTCGACAAATTAGGCGATACATCGTCAAATCTGATAATCGTGCTCCGTCTGTGCGAGCATGGCAACCTTACATTGGTGTAATAGCAATGACTGCCTGTGAAGGTGTTTTCCCCCTCTACTTCTCAAAAGAGCCTCCAGCCAAGGCATATTTTATATGTTCGTAGCGTTATTATTTGAATAGAAACAAAGCACAGTGAATTTTTTTACATATTCTTAAGATGTATGTTCCGTTGTTGTTGTTGCTGTTGTTGTTGTTTCTCATCCAGCAGTGCTAGATGAGGTCCATAAGCCCGTTCACTCTCAGAAAGTCCAGCACCAAAAGGGGGTCTTGAGCCAGGTCCTGCCTGGTGAGCCACAGACAGGATAAATTGTGGTCAGGGGAGACTTTTGTTCCGTACGAAGAACGGGTATACCGCTAATATGGAATACGAATGCAAGAGAAAGTCCAGTAGAGACTCACAGTCCAGACTTTTGGATTCAATAAAATGTTCGATTCCCCCCCCCCCCCCTCCTACTTTCTAATGCTTGCCTCCTTTTGTTGCAGGTCATCCCTGGAGAAGAAGCCCATCCGGACAAGCGAGCCTTCTGAAAAAACAAGTGCACCCCGTAGGTGACATTCGGTCACCCTCTTCTTTGTACATATATCCCGGTAACATTCGGGGACACTGTTAACACATTATGAGCCTTCTCACCACAGCCAGAACAAGATTTCTGTCGGAATTCAATCGTTCTTGAAATAAAAATAAAAATTTCATAAAATATTGGTAATCGAACTGATAGCGAATTTTGATATATGTGTGATCGAAACAATCCTTACAATTAGAAACCAGGAGGAGGGGGGTGGGAGTTAGATATATATATATATATAAAAAGGGAATACCGATGTTGACAGTAAGATTCCTATGGCATCCGCTATTTTATTGGGTTTTATAAATCTATATAAAGTTTATATATCTTAATTCAATTTGCATGAAATTGTTATTGTTTAATAGGGTAGTGAGATAAATGTCACTTACCTTTATTTGAGCATTGCCTCGGTAGCTTGGTAGGTATTTTTTCTTGGAGCATTTGGTTTATTAAAATAGACAACAGGATTTTGTAGCTCGGATGACTAATACTATAATTATTTTATTATATTTTAATCATGCATAATTATTTTACATTAGTTTATATACAGAGGATAGGATGTATTTACAAATGAACTTGCAAGATTAAGTGTCCGACAGTTAACCGTTAATGACGTGAAAGAAGTGAAGATGAAGGGTTGCAGGAAGTTGACGGAAAATGAGAGTCACAAATTGTCTGATATCGCTTAAATGGCAATTCATTACAAATATCCAACATTTATATCATACTTGATGCACCATTGGCTTCTACTGCGCAGTGACGAGTATGGTATATCGAGTATTGTGGTATACAGGACCCGACTTTGCCTAACTGAGGCCCAGGGCGGATATTCCTCCGACTCCCCGCCATCCTCCAGTTCTTGACATATCTGAAATAAACGAAAATATGTTTTCAACAATATAATTGTATTGTAGAGAAAGGTATATACAAAATGAAATTCCTGCATATTTTGATTGAATATATATGATCGGCTTTTTCATCATAGCCAAGAGGGTGAATGAGTTCGGTAATCACTATATGTCTACTGGGCTATTTACTGGGCGACCCCCCCCCCCTCCTGCTAAAATGGCGATTTTTTTCGAAAATATCCCCCCCCCCCCATCCCCCCCCAAAAGCGATTTTTTTTTCGAAAATATTTCAACATTAGTGATTTTTTCCAAAGAAGAAAATAATAATCTCAAAAATAGCGATTTTTTTCGAAAAAAATTAAAAAATGGCGATTATTTTCGAAAAAATTTCAAATAACGCCATTTTTTTTTTTTTTAAATTCCACAAAAAGCGATTTTTCTAAACAAATCTCAAGAATAGCGATTTATTTAAAATAAACGCTATAAGTTTGCAATGGACTCTTATTCATTTTAGGGAAACTTGCTTAGCCTATTTCAGCCCAAGTAAAATAATAATTTGGCATACAGCTGTTTCAAGGATAGGCTGGACCCCCTTCATCAGTGCTAGACAACCCCCGAACCCAAAGACGAAATAGTGAGAGGTATTGTATCCAAGCTGTGGATACACGTCAATGATGATATGTGTTGTATTGGAATCATTTTATTCATGTGGATTGGTGGTTTAAAAGTATAATTAAAATTATTGGTGGTTTAAAGTGATGTCAGTCATTGATGGTAAGTATTTAATTAGTTCTGAAAAATTTTAATGCAAATTAGGAGTGTGTAATGTTTAATAAGTAACATTCTGTTCGGTTATCGCATAGTACCAAATATGATAACCAAATGTCGTTATGCATCTGGAGGGGTGTGTCCTCATGTGTCCAGGAATTTTATAAACACCAGTTCTGCGAGCATGTATTTTTGACTCATATTAACACACCCATTACTATACACAAATACACGTGTGTGTGTGTATAATATATACGTATATACACGTACACAAATACACGGAAATACATACAGGGTTCAAAACTAATGTAACAAATTCATATTAGCACACCCATTACTATACACAAATACACGTGTGTGTATATATATATATATATATATATATATACACGCACACAAATACACGTAAATATATACAGAGTGTTTCAAAACTAACGTAACAAACTTTCAGGGTGATAGAAGACATCGAAACAAACACTTTTTATCATAGAATGCATGGTCGCAAGTGAAGCGGTTACGATCTAAAGGGCGCTAGAAGCCTCTTTCAAACATGCGTATAAAAACGGTGGTTTTCGCATGTAAGGTCATGAGCGATCGGTATGCCAATGGGTTAAGGCGGACATGCATTTTGTCTACGGTCTCACCAAAGGTTCCCCAACAGTTGTGCTCCCGATCACGGAATGTTTTCTCGCTTGCACCGCCAACTATCTGAAAAGGGATCCTTCAGTGTTGTCATACATTTGTTTTGTCTAGATTTTTGTAATTGGGCCCTAAATCAGGAAGACGCAAATTCCTCTTTCCTGAAAAACGTAATTTGGACTGACGAATGCTGTTTTAAACAAGATGGATGCATAAATCCTCAAAATGAGCACGTCTGGTCTGACACAAATTAATTCGTGGTACGTGATATTCATCATCAGAAGCAATTTTCTGTGAATGTATGGTGTAGTATTTTCAAAAACCGTTTGCTTGGACCCATACTGTATGATGGTACGTTGACGGGTGACAGATATGTTAATGAGATTCTGAATACGGTTATTCATGATTTTATGGATGAACTGCTCCTAACAGTACTTCCACATGTATGGTTTTAACAAGACGGATCTCCAGCTCACCATACTACAGTTGTGAAACACTACTTAAATAACGAGTGTCCAGACAAGTGGATTGGCTTGTATGGGCCAATCGAATTTCCCACTAGATCGCCTGATTTAACGCCTATGGATTTTTATTTGTCGGGTCGTTTACGCACAACTGTTTATCTGTCACCTCCCTTAAATAAAGCAGAGTTGCAACAACGCATTCAAGATGGTTGTCGTGACATCATCGAACAAGAACTTGATGGAGTGCGCAGAAGTGTTATCAGTGGAATGCAGCTCTGTATTGGCATGG